>OY998140.1:1132845-1158562 GCA_963921915.1 Hyposoter dolosus
GAAAAGGAGGTCTCTACCAAATTTGAGTCAAATCGGATGTAAAAGTTATTCAGAAATGGTAAAAAATTATTTCAATTTCAAAATTCGATTTCTCGAAAAATATTAAGATGCGCCAAAAATCCCTTCACACACTTCCTTGAAGCAGACTTCCAGCCATCATTATCCAACGGTCGCAGCGCCCCAGTAGTGGACACCCTGGCTATGGGGACATTTGAAGCCACAGGTGAGAGCAAGGAGCAGAAAGCCTTTTCAAAGTTGGCGAGTTTGATCAGTCAGTTGACGAATTCGTGAGAGACAATAGAAATGTCGATAAGGAAATTGAAGGGATGATCTTCTTGATCAAGATCTCGTACGCCATTGGTCGGCTGGTACGCCGCAATAATAATCAAGAAGCTTCTGCAGAGAGTTAAGGGCACACGACGACAGCGCTGAAAACCGCACATTACCAGCAATCAGGTGGTTGCCTGCACTGGAGGAACAGTTACTTACTGACCCCTTTCTCGCGAAGTATTGTCTGATGGCTGTTCCGTAGGGAGATCGAGGGTAAGAAGAAAAGGAGGCGTGGCCTTAGTATTACGCGGGGCTTGTTCCTATGAGCAGAAAGGCACTCCTCCTCTAATTGGAAAAAAAAATTGTGAAATAAAATAGAAATAAAAAAAAACACACACGCACCTCCGCGTACGCACAAACATGCGGTACATGCTGCATGTCTCTAAAATAAATGAAAATGATGTTCCCACTTGAAAATTATGAACTTGATCGAAAAAATGTTCCAACAAAAGTTTAAAGTTTCAAGCTGACAAAATTTTTGGCAATGAAAAAAAGTTATGTTACCGTTTGAAAAATACATGTTGGCCATTGTAACGCCGCTATTTTTGATTTTGGCTCCACAATTTTTTTTTTTTCGAACGTCCCCCTTCAACCCCTGAAAGTTTTGTTCTACACAATATTTCGTCCAAGCAATATTTTTCGAGAAAAGTTAGGTGTAAGATTAAAATGGGACACCCGGTATATTCAATTTTTTTGTTTTTTCTGTGTGGTTTGTGTTTTTCCTTTAAAAAAAAAAAAAAAAAAAAAAAAAAAGAGAGAGAGAGACAGTTTTTGGATATAATATTTTTTATTTCCTTCCTAATCCATTAAATTAGGAAGGCTTACTTTTTACAAATATTACGATTTGTAACGAATTTTCTTTTTGATTTTCCAAATTTTTAACACAAGATAAATTATGCGATTCACCCCTTCGTTTGGGATTCGTATTACGTTCGTTTAGACGTTCTTGATTGACATCGATTACATGAGAATTTATCAAGCACCTTGAAAATTAGGCATATTAAACAGAAAAAAATAACCGGACAACCACTTGCATTACAAATCAGACCAAATTTTTTAACTTGAATGATTATTCGACAATAAATCTCGCAGAGAATATTACACAAGAGAACAAAAATAACAAAAACAAGAAAAGGAGAACTTAGCGGCGGAATGTCTGGGTGAAGTTCTTCCGGGACAGGAACACCGAGCAGAACCCTCTGCTAAGTGCCAATCTGGTGAAGTTCGTCCTTGGAGGCGGCGAAGAACTCGAAGATCTGCGTATAAGCAGGATGTAGGCCGCGATTGAAGCGATCGACGTAGAAATATATTAGATATTGCACCCGCTATCGACACGAGACAATATCTAGATATATATTCGAAGATTCTTATAATTGCAAGGCGTGATAGAATTTTGACACGAATTATACAATACAGTAATGAAATATACTGAGAATAATGACAATGATAGGTACGAAGGTGACCAGAGAGAGATTGATGCTCTCTGGTCAAGAGATAAAGTTATATTGCCAAGCAATCCCGTATCTAGCAATTGCTTGAACGAGTCTGAGAGGGGCGGCTCCTACCAATACCCTCTCCTAACGTACTACGGAGATTTTGAATATAGATCGCCGCATACATGGAATTACATATAAATACTGTAACAGGATTTTCCCGTCTCGGGTCCATCCGTCCCTTCGGAGCCTCTCGGTCACTCCCCCTCGCGTTGCCTTGGCTCGGCCGGAGTGAGCTGGGCGCCAGGTACAAGCGTACCGTCGGTAGTAGTAGTAGTAGTAGTAGTAGTAGTATAACAGCGGTTGGGGCCATCCGGTCCCTTACAAACACCTAGATCCTTATGGTTCTTCTGTGCTGTACCGCTGGTCGTCTGGATCTTCTCATTGTGTTATGCCGGCCTTTTCGGCCAGGCTACACATGTGATTGACCTTGAGATTTGTCATGTCCTTGGGTTCCATGAACGCTTTTCCCCAGAGTTTGTATCGGTGGACTGCGAGGACTGGGCAGCGGCACAGGATATGTGCGCTGCTTTCGTCCTCTTCTTCACAAAACCGGCATTCCCTGCTTTCTGCCAGTCCCAGGGTGTGCATATGATATCTAAGGACATTGTGCCCGGTGAGGAGCCCGAGTCCCGTTCTCATTTTTGCCCTTCCCAGTCCTAGCAGTTCGGCAGTTCTTTTTGGTTTTGGTCCCGCCATGCTCAGTTTTGCCTGCCTGCATCCCGCCCTCGTATTCCAGAGGTGGTTGTGCTGGTTTTTCAGGCTTTCCTGTATGATACGTTTGCCGATAGCAAATGGGACGCCTACAACCTGGTCCGCTGGTGTCGTTTCCGTCCCCAGCTTGGCCAGTCTGTCGGCTGTTTCATTCCCTTGGAATCCTTGGTGTCCTGGGATCCAGGTTAGCATTATCTTGTTGTTTCTGCCCACTGTCTCCAGCAGTTGCATGCAATTCCATACAACTGCGGAGTCCGCGTGGGGTTTCGCTAGGGCTTCTATAGCTGCCCTGCTGTCCGAGTATACGAGGATTCTCTCACCCGTCGTGTTTCTCTCCAGGCATATCCTCATGCACTCTAGTATAGCCAGCACCTCGGCTTGAAAAACCGTGGCTAGTTGTCCCATGGGGAGACTGATTCTGGTATCAGTCCCGGGGTCAAACACCCCTGCCCCAAATCTGTCATTTGCCCCAGATCCATCGGTATACCATACCTCAGTACCCGGAGGGGTTTGAATCGTTTTTCTCTTCCAGTCTTCTCTAGACTGGATCGAGGTTCCAAAGGACTTTTTCACCTGGAATCTCCTGGGAATTCTATCCTGTTGAAGCGAGAAGGGAGTCTTCTGGACCAGCCTCAGTTCCGCATGGCCCGTGCCTGTGCTTTTCCAGCTGCCCATACATCGCAGTCTAAACGCCGCGGACATCGCCTGCCCCTTGATGTTCGTGGTTAGCGGGAGGAGGCTGAATGCCACCTCCAGTGCTGCCGTTGGGGTCGTCCGCATCGCCCCGGCCCCTGCCCTCAGATATCTCCCCTGTAGGCCGGTTAGCCGTTTCTCGTTTGCGGTTTTCTCCACTGAGGGCCACCATGTGACTGCAGCGTATGTGAGTCTAGGCATTAGTATCGCCCTGTACAGCCAGAGCGCTACTTTGGTTGTTAAGCCCCAAGTTTTGCCCATGGCTCTTCTGCAGGCCCAATAGCTAATGTAGAATTTGTTGCACTTTTCCGTTAGGTGCTTGTTCCAGTTCAGCTTCGGGTCGAGATAGACCCCTAAATACTTAACTGTGTTTGAGTATTGAACCACCTCAGTTCCCATTTTCAATGGTTCTATGGTAGTTGGCTTATATTTCCTCGTGAAGATCATGGCCTGGGTTTTTTTGGGGTTAGCCGCTAATCCCCTGGTCCTGCTCCACTCGAGTGTGACTTGAAGTGCCCTTTCTATCAGCTCCTTCAGTTCTGGTAGGAAGTTGCCTCTTACCATTATGGCTACGTCGTCTGCGTATCCGTAGGTATTAACTCCTAGTCTGTTCAGATTGACCAGTAGCTCGTTCACGACCAGGGACCAGAGCATCGGGGAGAGTACTCCGCCCTGCGGGCACCCCCTGGCCGGTGTGCCACTTAATGTCAATCCGTTGTGTTTGACGGACAGCATTCTGCCTTTTAGCATATCGCATGTCCAGTCCACGATCGCTCTGGGCACTTCGTGTCTCAACATTGCTTCTTTTATGACCTCATACGAGGTGTTATCGAAGGCCCCTTCGATGTCGAGGAAGGCTCCTAGCGCATACCCCTTAGCCGCTAGCTGGCTTTCTACCTTGCCCACTAGGTGGTGCAGTGCCGTTTCGGTCGATCTGCCCACCCTGTAGGCATACTGGGAGTCATCCAGTGGGCGCTCTCTAAGGGGCCCGTCCTTTAAATATCTGTCCACCAGCCGCTCCAGTGTTTTCAACACGAAGGAGGTTAGGCTGATAGGTCTAAAGTCCTTGGCCAGTATGTGCCCGTTCCTGCCTGGTTTTGGGATGAAGACAATTGTCGCTCCCCTCCAAGCGTCTGGAACGTGCCTATGTGCAATACTGGCTCTAAGGATTTTTGTTAGGGGTCCTAGGATGCACTCCAGCCCCTCCTGAAGGAGTGCTGGAAAGATCCCATCAGGCCCTGCTGATTTATAGGGGAGGAAGGTCCGTACGGCCCATTCCACTCCTTTGGGGTTCACGATTTGCGCTGCCAGCGCCCAGTCCCGCGGCATGTAGGTGCCCCTGGGATTGGTGCCTCTAGGCGCTGCCTCGCTCTCGCTTGTTTGAAAACCCGGGAAGTGTGTCTCCATAAGATGGAGCATAGATTCTCCGGTGTTCTCCGTGTACGTCCCGTCTGGTCTTTTTAGGCATCCCAGTTGGGGTTTGTTGTTTTGGCTAAGGATTCTGCTGATTCTGGATGCCTCGGGGGCGCTCTCAATTGTTCCGCAGAATTCCCGCCAGCTTTTTCTTTTTGCAGCTGTAATGTCCCTGCCGTACCCGCACTGGAGGTCCCTGAAGGCCCTCCAGTGTTCAGGTCGGCCGGTCCTTTTAGCCTTGTTAAAGGCTTTTCTCGTCCTAGTCCTGGCCTCCTCTAGCTCTCTGTTCCACCAGGGAGCTTTGCTCCGCCTTTGGACTAGTTTTTCTGGGCAGTTCGATTCGTAGGCTTCCACCACCGCGTCTCGCAGTCCGGTGGCCGCCTCATCGAGTCCGTCCCTGTCTCGGAATATCATGGGTATATGTGGAATGCGTGCCTTCAATGCGGCCCGATATCCTTCCCAGTTTGTTCTCCTACGACATCGGCGCCACATGGGGGCCGGTGAGTGTTGGAGGGTCATGTGTATCTGTCGGTGGTCCGACCTTGAGGGCTCTTGCGATACCCTCCAGTTACAGACCTTACCAATCAGTCCTGGTGTACAGAGGGTTATGTCAATTACCTCCTGTCTCCTTGAGTCCATAAAAGTGAACTCACTTCCTCTGTTTAAGAGGATTAGTCCTTTACTCATTATGTATTCGTGTAGGCTTTCTCCCCTTTGGTTGGTGTTGGTGCTCCCCCAACCAACATGGTGGGAGTTTGCATCGCAACCCACCAAAAGTTCCAGCCCTCGGTCTGTCGCATAGTCAACGAGGTTTCTTATCCCTTCCGGAGGGGGTGGATCCTCGGAGTCATAGGGCATATAAGCTGATCCCACAAGAATTTCCGTGGCCTCCCCCTCACCAAGGTTTGTTTTGAGTAATACTACTGTTAAATCTGCTGTGCTTACCTGGGGTAGTGAGGTTGTCTCCAGTCCCTTGGCAACGATGCACGTTCTTTGTCTCTCCTCCGATGGGGTACAGTGTAGTGTCCCACATCCTCCGAGGCCTTTGATGGCTCCGTCCAGTAGCCATGGCTCCTGTACTAGTGCCAGTCCTGTCTGCATCCCTGCCATTGCCCTGGCTAGGATAGCCGAGGCGCTCTTGGCATGGTGTAGGTTGATCTGGAGGATGGGTAGAGTGGGGACTGGCATCCCTACTTTGTCTCCTCCTTGTCCTCTGGATGGGGCTTTTCACCCCTGTCCTTTTCTTGGCCCACTATTCTGCACGCGGCTCTTCCCATTCCGCAGAAGGGCCTGAGTCCGCATGCCCTCAGCGCCGCCAGGGGGCCGTCGCCTATGAGGCAAGCGAAGTGGGCGCTCGAAGCATCCCTGCTTACGCTGCCTCTGACAACGACCCACTCCCCTGTCCCGAGTCCGTCGTTTTGCCGATCCAGGAGCTTCAGCGCTTCCTCGGCGGAGATGTCAGGCTCCTCCACGTGGAACACCACCCTGTGTCGCTTCGGGAGCTCCTCGGGTGGCATCACACGCAGCGGTTTGCCTTCCAACTTCAACACCAGAGAAAGGCTTTTTAGCCACGTCTGGGTCGGTTCGTCCGCGCATGCGATCAGGAGGGCCCCGTCCCTTTCCCAGAAGCCGGTGAATGTGGGGGCCTTTGTACCCTGGGGTAAATCCAGGATACGGCCACGGATCATTTTCCTGATCTTCTCCACATCCCCGGCCTCCAGTTTAGCCTCGGGGTATCCCTCCCTCGCAATCGCGAGTTTTGTTGTGTGCGCTGCCTGGGCATACGTTCCCTGGTCCTTATTTCTGGGCTTTTTACCCAGCTGTTTGTTTGAGGGGCTGGGGGTGTCGTGTTCCGGTCTGGGGCGTTTAGTCGCCCCGGTCGTCTCACCTCCCCCCGGAACCGTGTCCTCTGTGGTGGGGGTGGGCCTGTTAGGTCCCGCCCCCTTGCCCTCTTGCGCTTCCCGCATCTTTCTGAAGCGGCGTCTGGCTGCGCCGCAGAATCGTGTTCGGGCTTTGGGTGGGTCCTTGGATATCTCCCCTCCCTCTGTCCCGATTTTTTCCTTTGGGCCCTCGCTGGCTAGGTCAGCTGTGCCCTGGAGAAGGAGCCTACTCAGCTCCTGCTCCTCGTCTTCTCCTTTGTTTTGTTTTATTGTTGTTTCTTCGTTTTCCATTTTTGTTCCCACGAGTTTTACGGTGAAGCGGTCTCACCCGGACAGAGCCGTATGTCCGGGGCTTGGCGGAACTTCTATACACTCGGATCCCGCCTGGTTTCCGAGGGCACCGTTCAACACGCAACTCCCCTTGCGCTACGCATCCCTCGGCACGGTAGCTAACACCTTGGCTTGGGGGGTTCTCTTACAAGGAAAGTCTTTCCTCTGACCTCCTTCAATTTTGATGAAATTGAAATATGTTATACTTCATCAAAATCTAAGAGACACGTATTTTTTTTTATCGGCGGAAAAACGTTTCTAAGGGGTGAAAATATCCCCTAAAGTTGAGACCTCCGAGGGGTAGTTTTCAGGTTTCGTCTATTTTCACTCGAGACAAGCGAATGCACCCAAATGGATAATCAACTTAATGATAAACGATGGAAAATGCAACTGGTTTCATATCGGGGGGTTGCACAGGAAAAAAGTTATAGGGGTTGAAATTCACAAAATCGTTATAACAAAAAAACTATAGCACCTATCTCGATGGTTTCAATTGCATTTTGAAGAGGGCAAAAAAGTAGTAGATACGGGTTTTTGCGTTTTTCCCGCAAATGAAGTTAAGGGGGTGAACTACCTCTATATATGTTTACAGTAAATCTCAATAAAACGGCAGTATTTCTTTGTTTTCTTATTTCTTCTTCTTGTGATACGTGTTTTCTTCCAATTTTCAACGTCTACATCTCAAACGATGGATAGATTTTTCTGGAAATAGCATTTTCATAACTGGTGAAAGCGATAGAACCAAAAGTGTGCGTTCAATCTTAATAAGTTGTTTTTTATTTGAAGGCAATTTAAGACACTAGTTATACTTAAAAGATTTAATTTTTCATGTATTTAAGCAATGAATTTTACCTAATTGAGCAAGGAAATTTCGAAACAATAAAATTTCCCTCTGAAAATTCGACCACTCTATCAATTTTTAATTTTTTGTCACTTTTTAATCTTGTTAATCTTTACGGATCACCATTTTTTTATTAGTCAATATTGAATAAGCCAGAAGATGAATTCCAAAAATATCTACACCTTATGATCTCACGAAAATTTAGTAAATATTGACGCATTTTCATAGTTATCATAACTCCCCTCTTTCTTAACGGTGTTATCTGGGAATCACTTCTGTTCAGTTTGTGACTCGCTCTCAAAATCAGATTTCAAATACGACGTAGAAGCAGTAACAAAACAGCGATCGCGGCATATATTCACCACAGTCGGCCATTTTTCTTTTACACGAAAGCAATCACTTGTAATTCGAGACTATTTAAAACGAAATTGTAAATATTAATCAAAATGAAGATAAATCCTTTGAACGTTATTAGAATGCTTCTCGCAACTTTTGAAGTTATGCATTTACCGGATTCACCAGTAAATAACGATGAAATACAATTGAAAGAAAACTTTGAAAATATTTTGTTGACTGCAATGAACGAATACAGTGGTTTCGAAATGGTGAAAGAAAATTCTTTGCATTTTGAAGAACCATTCAAGGATTGGGAAATGGAAATTGTTGAAGATAAAGAATGGTCAAACGCCCTGCATGAACCAGAATTTCCGCCTGATACATGCACTCGTGATGACGAAGGCTTATCTTACGAGTACAAATTAAGGGCCGTTGAGTATTGGCGCAGCGGGAAGAAAGGAAATTTAGGTTTGGGCAGTGTTAAACAAAAGTTCAAGAGAGTGCAATCTATAAGACAGTTGCGGCGGTGGGCGCACAATTTGAACAAAGGGGGCACGTACAAAGAAAAATTAGCACGTATTTGTGCTTACACTTTGGAAAATTTCAAAGTTGCTGTGGATGCTGGTTTGATAGTGCACGATTCCGATTTGAAAAGATGGGCCTTACATGCTCAAAGAGAAATAGGGCATACCGATTTTCGTTTCAAAGCATCTCGTACGTGGATAAACTCATTCAAAGCAGCTCATCATCTCAATTCTTTACATCTAAAACAATTGAAGATGGAACAGTGTTGGAACAACAAATTCGAAAATTTGTCGATGACGTAAAACAAAATATTAAAACTTACGGATTGTCAAATACATTCAATGCAGATCAGAGTGGCTTCCAACTAGAAATGCATTCCGGAAGAACTTTAGCAGTCGAAAGAGAAAAGCAAATACAATGTCTTGTACAATCAGTCTCTTCTATGACCCACAGTTACAGTATTCAACCGACTATATCAGCTGATGGTAAGCTGTTATCTCCTCTATTTTTGGTTTTAAAAGAACCAACTGGCAAGATTGGTCCAATAGTGGAAAAGACGCTTTTCAGACCGGATAATGTGTACATAGAAGTATCCAAGTCTGGGAAGCTTACTTCAGGTATAAATTACACACCCACTGTTTTTGTATAGATATTTTTTCGAATGATGAAAATACGTTTTTCTATTTTCAGATCTGTTCAAAACTTGGTTACAGCATGTATTGTTCCCGAAAATTGGTCAAAAATCTTTATTACTGATTGATTCTTGGACTGGACACTGTCCCCAAGCTGTACTTGATGTGAAACCTTCAAATAGAGATGTCAAAGTACTGATTATACCTAAAGGAACTACCGGAAAAATTCAACCCCTCGATGTTTTTGGATGCCGAGTATGGAAAAATTTTGTTAGACATTTTTCTGATCATTGTCTTTCGATGGATTATGATATTGATTTGCATTTGAGAAACAATATCATAAAGCTGCAGTCACTCGTGCATAACCAACTGTCGTCACCGCGTTATATCGATCTTTTCAAATATTCTTGGTACAAAAGTGGTTAAATAGAAGAATAATCAGCGAATTTTGAAAATCCTGTAGATTTTGCATTTGGAGATTCCTGCAACTCACATTGTGAAGTTCCAGGATGTGAAAATGTTGCTATTATTCGCTGCTCCTGGTGTAAAAAGTCGCTATGTTTTAAACATTTTTTTGATGACTATCATTACTGCAGTACTTACAACGGCTAGAATAGCCTGCGATTATATATTCGCTTCTATCTATCGCTACAGTGATTATTTTGTTAGACTGTTTACCTATCATCAATAAAAGATAAAAGCATGTTGCACGTTTTCGTTTTTTTTTCGTTGACTACACAGTTTTTCTATGTGACATCCCGAAACTTTGTCTATCTACCGAAACAAATATGTGTAAGCGGTTATCGTACGCCTATATTATCTCATTGCCAAATATAAATCAATCGGAATTATCGATAAGCCATATATGTATACTTTTTCATCGAAAAATCGATCTATAAATAAGTTGGCTTCTAGATAAAACCGTTCATTTAATGATATATACGTGGCACGGTTGTTGTAAATTTGAAGAAAACACGTATCACGAGGAGAAGAAATAAGAAAACAAAGAAATACTGCCGTTTTATTGAGATTTACTGTAAACATATATAGGGGTAGTTCACCCCCTCAACTTAATTTGCGGGAAAAACGCAAAAACCCGTATCTACTACTTTTTTGCCCTCTTCAAAATGCAATTGAAACCATCGAGATAGGTGCTATAGTTTTTTTGTTATAACGATTTTGTGAATTTCAACCCCTATAACTTTTTTCCTGTGCAACCCCCCGATATGAAACCAGTTGCATTTTCCATCGTTTATCATTAAGTTGATTATCCATTTGGGTGCATTCGCTTATCTCGAGTGAAAATAGACGAAACCTGAAAACTACCCCGCGGAGGTCTCAACTTTAGGGGATATTTTCACCCCTTAGAAACGTTTTTCCGCCGATAAAAAAAAATACGTGTCTCTTAGATTTTGATGAAGAAGGACATATTTTAATTTCATCAAAATTGAAGGAGGTCAGCGGAAAGACTTTCCTTGTAAGTAGGACTTCTTCGAATATCGTTCCGAACACGAGGCCACCCGGACAGCAACTCTTTCTGAATCACCCATTTCTTATGATTTCTTAGGACTGATATTTTTTGCAAATGGATGTATATTTCATATGATTTCTTAGGACGGATGATTTTTTCAAAATGATGTATAAAAATTGAAAAAAGGCGACAAAGGCATTACTTTATTAACTTTCAATTGGAACGCATGAGTAGAAAGGATACATATCAGGAGTTTGCTTACAATCGCTATAAACTCCATTTTTTCATGGCTGATATTTCGAAAGAAAAAATGTAAATCATGGCTGATATTTTGGAAGAAAAAATGTAAATAAGAAATGGCATATGTTTGATGAAAGCTCTTTGAATAAAGATTGTTAACATTTTTAGAGAATACATTTTTTTTTACTAATATTTTGTTGATAAATTCGAATGAATTCGAATGGAAGAAGGGCAACTGAACTGAATACCGGAATATTGCATTTATTTTTATCGTTAATACGCATGGAGAAAGAATGAAATGAGAAATGGGATCTTCTGAAAGATAAGTTGCCAGTGGAACTTTTGAGCTCTAAAAACTGCTCCATAGTCTGCCCTGAAAAATGGTCTGAAGACCACTTTAGAGTTTTTTCCTGAAATGAACTTTGCAGAGCGTAATTGGAGCCCTCATTTATGCCAATCTCGATCCAATGTAGCAATGTGATTTTTAGCCATTTCCCACGATGCTCATTAGAATATTATCCGAAAACGACGATTTTTCGTCAATTATCTGACGAAAATCGATCGTTTCCGAACAACAATGGTAAATTCTCCATTTTTTTTTCGTCGACATGATTTGTTTAGCAAACGACCCAGCAAGACAACCAACGTCAGAAACACGCCAGAATTGCGTTAGCAGTTCACGTAGCGTTCAGACCCTAACGCAAATAACGTAGCCTTGTATGTCGCCATTTGCAGCATTTCCTAACGTCAGTAAGTAACGTTACCGTAGAGCGGCAGCCTAGCGGCAGAGTCTGACAGCAGCCTAGCGGCAGAGTCTGACTACAGCCTAGCGGCAGAGTTTGACAGCAGCCTAGCGCCAGAGTCTGCCTACAGCCTAGTGGCAGAGTTTGACAGCAGCCTAGCGCCAGAGTCTGACTGCATCCTAGCGTTAGCTCGTAACATGAAAGTAGCGTTCGGCCTTAACAGCATTATTGGTTTGGTTCGGGCAGCTGTAAGATCGAACGCTAGAGATTACATCTGGGGCAATCGATGGAAACAAATCCAACATTCCCTGTATAAAAATGATGGAAACAATTGAAATAATTTGCAAGTAGAAAACTTTAAATCTCAAGCGGGCCAACTTAAAATTTATATATCGGTTCTCACTTTGAGTTTGGGATAGGCTAGTGTAACCGCAGACGCTAACTCATTGCGCGCATCGAACCTGCGTCACCTGTACCGCGCGCAGGGACTTAGCGTCTGCGGCAACACTAGCCTATCCCAGATATAGAGTAAGAATCAATATTTAAATTTTGGGTGGGCCCGCTTGAGATTTAAAGGTTTCTACTTGCAAATTATTACCCGCTTTCTACCCCGAAGGGAGGAAAACGAGTATTTCAGATCTTGCCGAGGCTTGACCTGTCGGAGATTACGTAGCACATCTTTCGTGTGTATTTGTTCTCCTACACCTATAAGAGTCTCATCGATGGTCGCGAGGGAAATGTTTTTTCCCTGATCTTTTGTTTTAGGTGTCGGCTGGCGTGATGAGCACGCTTCGACTTTTCCATCCGTACCTGGCTCCGAGGAACAAGCCGGCAAGGACAAGCATACCTATTTTAATTTGCCAATTATTCAGTCACAATTAAGGCATTTTTGTAATTATTTAACGAGTCTTAAAGCGACAACAATCTTTATTGTTAGAATTCATCAAAATGCTCAATATTGGTTGTGAGCGAAAACCAGAATTCGAGTTTTTCTATACTGGTCCAAATGAATTAAATAATGTATTATTCGCCCGCGACTTAGGCTTTTCAACAAACTTACAATAATGCCTGAAAAAGTTATTAGCACCTCTCCAGTTACCTCTTTGTAGTATTTCATCTAACGATACTGCATTCTCAAAATTATATGAGGACACTGCGGATCTAATTGATACCGGACTGGCGTTAATTTTTAGTTCAGAGAATATTGTTTTTAACCAACCTGCAATCACTGTTCGTGATGCAGCTTGAACTTTTCCTCTTTTCGTGATAAACAAATTGAACAAATTCGGACAAGCCTTTCTTCTGTTTGCTGATAACTTTATCAACTGTTGTATCCAACTTATTAAGTTGAATTCCAGCTGATCCGACCCACTTAATTTCCAACCGGACTAGCCTGTACTGCGCACTATCAGTCTTTGACCCAAAATTCGGCCAGAAAATTATTGTTTCTCCTTGTATCGTACAAGCTGACGAGTTTATGGACAGCAAGGTTAAATCGTGAATCCTCCTGCCTGACGCTAGCAGTAGTAACATCGCTGTACCTCAAATATACTTTCCTTGTTGCGCGGATGCAGCTTCAGCCACTCAATAAAAATTTCAATATTCCAGATATTCTTTTTCGGGGTAAATACCTTTGCCTCTTGAATACTAATAGCTTTTAGCATAGATTTTATCAAGGAGTGCAACCCTAATTTTTCTTCACCTTCCGGATCAGCAAAGGAACAAATTACCGATTTATTTGTTCGAATAGTTCGAAAAGCCTGCTTCTTTTCATGAAACAAAAAGCTTAAATACGAAGCCAACTGTTGTGCTGAAGGTTTCTTGGGAATTACTCCATTTTTCTTACACCACTGGGACGATTGCTTCCAAATCGATGAATACGTCTTCCATGTTGATTTCCTCCATGCTGACGAAAGCAAATCAATATCCGTTTGGTTCAGTCCGGTGACTAAATCATCCCACCCCATATCTTACAAACCTCCAAATGCAACTCCTTGACATTTTGCGGGGGCAGATTCGTTGTCATGTCGATTAAGTGATTCTCCAGATTCCACAGGCGAAAGGGGGGTGCTACACTCCTGCTCTTCAGGTCGCTTCTCCAAAACGTCTTCTTCCATTTGGGTGCTATTACCAGGAAAAATCCCTTCGCTGCATTCAAATGGCGGAGCACCTCCGGCATCAGTGAAGGTGGTGGGAAAATCCAGGCCAGGCCCACTTCCCACTTCCTGCTGAACACATTTATGAAACTTGCCTCTGTATCGTTGGCTTCTATCGATACTGTGACGTTGTCACATTATTCCGTATTATTTTCGCCATCGTCGAGCCGCCGCGGAGGTCACCGGATCCCCCGAAGGGACCGGCTTTCTGTTTTATTTTATTCCAGCCTCCACAAAGCAAGGAAGACTGGAAGCGGCTCGTGACCTTGGGACCGACAACGAGAAATCACAAAAAAAATCCCTCCTATAAAAGGCGTTAGTCCCTGCGACCTTGAGCGAGTGACCCACCGATCGAGCGACGAGTATTTGTCGCTATTTCCCGACGTTTTGCCCCTATTTTTGCTGTATTTTTATGATATTTTCCCCTCCCCTCTTTTTCCGCCCCGAGCCCCTAGAAAAAAGCAAAACATCGACGTCCCGGCGATTTGTCAAATCGCCGGGAACACGAGGCGTCACGGCATTACTCCGTGCGCCGTCAAATACTCCGATTTTTAGCCCAGTCCACAGTTTGTCGATGACAGCTGTGGGCGCCGCCATCTTGATCGGGCTTCGGTCTCGCCAGGCAGCGCCAGCGCCACCTGTGTGCGATCTCGCGGGGCCGATGCTCGATACAGGATCTAACTTCAAGCAGGCTGCAAAGCTGCAACCTGATTGGCTGTTGACGCTCCCGGGCCTCGAAACGCGCTCGCATGAGCTTGTGTAGACCCCGGACCGCGTCACTTCTCCAGCGGACTCTGGCAAGCAAGCACGCGTCGCGTCTCTTCTAGACTCTTTTTGTCGAGTTTTTTTTGAGTTATTGAGCAATATTTTTGGTGCAATTATCTACGACGACCCGGCTTTACACAAGGACAACTCTTCGGCATCTTTGGATCTTTCGGCGCTGTTCCTCGCATTTTTCATTACGAAAATCGAGGAGTCAAGTAAGTCCTTCGTTTGTTGCCGAGCGTGCGACGCCATTGTTTTTCCCTTTTCGTCAGTGTCTCCCGATTTCTTTTTGCCTCTTCACGAGGACTTCATTCGAAAAAGAGTTTTCTTTCGCAGGTTAGTCGACGCCACGAGTGTTGTGCCGCGAGTCTTCGCCCCGAAAACCCCCTTTTCGAGTCATTACGCCCTTTTTCCACGCCATTCCCCTTTGTTTCCCCGTCAATTCTCTTCGAGTTATTTTTGAGTGATTATTTTGGGTTTTGAGCCCTTTTTCCCGTCAATTTCGAGTCTCGTCGTCAGACAATAGCCCCGTGTCCCCTTTTGTCGTCGAATGAGCCCCGTTTTTTATTTTTTTTAAAGTTTTGGCGAGTGAGACTTTGTTTCGTTCGATCGACCGGGTCTCGCCAGCGAAACCCGGCTCGGACGTTCGCGTGGTCGCTCGATCGGGTGGCTCGCTCGCTCATTGTTATTCCCTCTCCGTCACTGGTATAATAAGACGCCTGAGTTCCGGGGACCCTCTGTCCCTGTGTTTAAGATTCCCTTGATTCTCCCCGAGCCTATTCATCTCCCCCATTTCTCTCGCGATTGTGTCGAGCCCGTCACATAGGTCTGTACTACTCTGGACCGTTTTGTCGCAAAAAGATCTATTTCGGGAGTTCCCCATTTCTGGAAAATCCTCTGCGTCAAGTCCTCTTTCACGTGCCAATCGGCTAACGGTAAACCTCTCGATAACCTGTCCGCTACGCAATTGAATTGTCCCGGTAGGTAAAAGGGAATCAGGCGAATGCGATATTGTTGTACTAACAAAAGTAGCTCCTTCACCAACTGCTGGAGAATCTGGGACCTTGTTCCTCCTTGCTTGCGTATGTAAGCCACCACCGTTTTGTTGTCCGATTGAACCATTACTGATTTCCCTTGCAGACAATTCTTTTGACATCGCACCGCTATCAAAACTGTGTACAATTCTTTTCGGTTCACATGCCACTCTTTCTGCTCTGGGTTCCAGGTCCCCGCATACATCTCGTGGTTCATATGAAACCCCCATCCTTTTTCCGATGCGCCCTTTGTTAGAAAAACTGACGGATTTTCTCCGAATATCGGACTGGTTCGATGAATATTCTCCATCCACCACACACAGTCTTTGCATGCTGTTGCTGGCCATAACAACATTTTCTTTGGTTCCTGCTCTGGGAGCTTGCGACTGGTTTTCTGTAATTCGCGAGAAAACAGCCTGCCCAGTGGAGTTACCAACGCGGCAAACTGAAGCTTCCCTAACAACGACGTCCCTCGCCTCCAGTTCCACTTGCGTACTGCCCAAATCCGATGAATGTCCTCCAAAATGCGGCTCTTATTTTCGTCCGTCAACATTTTCACATTCCTCTCTGTATTCCAAACTATTCCTAAAAACTCTAACTCCTTGATTGGGGTAGCAATGGATTTCTGGGTGTTGACCATCCATCCCGATCTTTGAAGGCAACAAATCACCCAATTTATTAGATCCTGGAAGATAACTCGATCCTGATGAGCTAAAAGAAAGTCGTCCAAATACACTAATACTCGCATTCCCCTTTGACGGAATAAACTCGCAATCCAATTGGTTATTCTGGTTCTCCAGAATGTCAATGGAGCACTTGCCAGACCAAAAGGTAGACAAGTCATATTGTACACACAACCTTTGTATGATAGGCAGAGATATCGTCGATGGTTTTGCTTTATTGGAATGTGAAAGTATGCTTGAGAGAGATCTAATTTCACCATATAATCGTTGTCTTGGAGAAATTTGGGCACTTTCATTTGATTTACTAACCGAAACTTTTGGGGATGAAGATACTGATTTAACCGACGTAGGTTGAAAATCTGACGCATTTTTCTACTTGACTTTGGAATCAGAAGCATTGGGGAAATAAAGCCTGCTGTCCATTTCGATCTTTCTATTATTTTCATCCGCAACAATTTTTTCAATTCTTCTGACATCTGGACCGATTCTGTCGTGCAAAACCTTATCACATTTGTTTTTGAAAACGGCACAGGGGAGCTTTTACGAATGGTATTGCGTAGCCTTTCAGTATATTTATTATAAATTCGGGTGCCTTCATCTGTTGCCATTGGTGAATAAACCGGGATAATTGGCCTCCTCTGAACCCATAGTCAGAATCTTTGCGATCCTCGATCTCTTCTACCAGAGTTATTTTTTTTTGAGTCTCTCCTGGACTCTTTTGATACGGGTTTACGAAAGGATGACGTGCTACTATGATTTTGTGGTTTTGGTCTAAATGACTGAGACGTTGCCTTTCCGCTGTGCATCCGACCAGTTCTGTATTTGACCGTGGGTGCATCCTTATTGAAATTATTTCTACTTACAAGGAAGGTCACCTTACTGTACCCCCACAACCTGGGTCAAAAAAATTATATTTTGTAGTTCACACCAAAGTATAGACCCTCACAAAAAATTAGCGGCCCACTCGCATATTTAAGGGGTGAAATTAATTCTCAAAAATCGGTGGTTTTTTCGTTTTTCGCTGATATCTTTGAAACAAAAATAGATACGCCAAAAGTTTAAATAGCAAAGTTGTTCATTTTTCAGTGCTCTGCAATAATATGTAGTCGAAAATTATATAGAATTTTTTTTTTCATTTTCATAAAAAAACGGGTTTTTTTACACATCTTTCTCTATCTTTTCATAATAAAACGTAATTGTTCCGACTCCACATTTAATGATATCAATCTACATTTGTTTTTTACGTCTCAAGAGATTATGGAACCGGAAAGTTATTTTTTTCAAACGCAAAATCTTTTATAGATTTGGACTGATTACATTTCCTTATCATAATCAAACTGTGAGTTCGACTGTTTGAAATACGTTATATTTTTTCATGATATCCTATTTGAGATGTTTAAAACCGTCATATCAGTAAAAAATGAGGCTCTATATAAACCGACTCTTGCCACATTTAAGTTAGCATTGACGGTTTCCGTTCATCAAAGTTCTGTAGTTATAGGAGTGCATTATCAAGAACGTATTGAATACTGTGGACGTTTTCAAAAATGTATATCAATCCCGTGAATGTCATAAATATTTTGTCGACTTATTTTATGATGATGAATTTGCCCGAAACACCAGTGAATGAGAGTGAAATGAAATTAGCAGATACAATTAAAGAGTTTTTAATTGAACGCATAAACACATACACGAGAATCGAAATTGAAGAAGACGAAAGCTTGGATTTTCAAGAACAATTCAAACACCATAAGCCTAAAAGTATAGAAGACAGTGAATTGGAATGGGATTCAATTTCATCTGATGAGGCAGATAACTCTCAATGTACAAAAAATGAAGATGAGATTTCATTCGATTACAAGAAAAAAGCTGTGGAGTTTTGGAGAAGTGGAAAAACAAAAAATTTAAATATTCATACCGTTGCACACCGTTTTAAAAAAGTTATTTCTAAAACACAATTGAAGCGTTGGGCTCATCAAATCAATAAAGGTGGGACTCATAAAGAAAAATTAAATGAGATATCTCAATATACTTTAAATCGCTTCATTGAAGCAACTGAATGCGGCAAGATAGTACACGATATTGATTTGCGACGATGGGCTTTGATCGCACATAAAAATTTCATGAATTCCGATGCACGATTCAAAGCGTCAAAACAATGGGTGAATAAGTTCAAAAGAGCACATCGCATTACGTCTCGGAAAATTACAAAATTTATTACCCGGAAAACTTTAGAAGACTCAAAAGATCTTAAAAAAATGGCTGAAGAGTTTACAAATAACGTGAAATCTGTTATCAACGACCTTGGTCCGGAAAACGTTTACAATTCAGATCAAAGTGGATTTCAATTTGAAATGCATTCTGGTCGCACTCTTGCAAACCAAGGATCAGAAGAACTTGAATGCGTTGTTCAATCAATATCTTCAACAACTCATTCTTATACCATTCAACCAACGATATCCGCCGATGGAAAATTACTTTCACCGTTATATCTCGTATTAAAAGAAATCGGTGGTGACTTTGGCCCACGCGTAGAAAAAACGTTATTCAAACCCTCAAACGTTTTTGTTTCGGCATCGAAATCTGGAAAGTTAACATCAGGTAAGAACTATTTAAATTTTCCATTCTTGTGGCTATTAAATATTGCAAACCAAATCAAATTAAATATTCCTTTCGTTTTTTCGACAGATCATTTCAAACAGTGGCTAACCGAAATCTATTTTCCGAATGTTGGCGACAACAGTGCGCTTTTAATCGACTCCTGGAGTGGACACTGTTCAGAAGTAGTTGATGTAGTAACTCCTCCTAACAAAAAAATTGCATTAAAAAGAATTCCAAAAGGAACATCAGGACAAATACAACCATTAGATGTGTTTGGTTTTCGAATATGGAAAAATTTTGTTCGGCATTTTTCAGATATAGTAATTCTTTCCGGTAGCGATATAAATCTGCATTTAAGGAACAACATCATCAAACTGCAGTCACTTGTTCACAATCAACTGTCTTCCCCACGTTATATTGATATGCTTAAATATGCATGGTACAAAAGCGGGTACATAGAAAAAACACCCCCTGAGTTCATCAATGCGGTGACGTTTGGTTTTGGAGATAATTCGGAACCACGATGTCACATTTGTGGTGATTTAGCTGTTATAACATGTTCGTGGTGCAAAAAACCTTTATGTCTCAAACACTTCTTTGAGGAGTATCATTATTACAATGAATACATTCCATAATACGAAGCGAAGAAACTGATAAGTGCATTGTCTGCTTTTTTTCCTGTCATGAATACCAGACATTTTCATAGCTATATATGAATTAAAGGTTTCTAGTAAATAAAAAAACGACATGGATTTTAAATAAAGTTTTATATAAATTAAAAAAATATCATGTGATAGTTATTCGCTTGTACTAAAATGGATGCACAAAACTAAGCTAGATGTAAAAGATTTATGAGTATTCTACGATAAGGATGGAGCAGCATATCTGTGGATTTAATAAACCTATATATAATGTGACGTTGTCACATTTTTCTTTGCCCTTTTTTTTCTGCCAGCGTCGAGCCGCAGCGGGAGTCGCCGGACCCCCGAAAGGGACCGGCTCTTTTTCTTATTTCCAGCTCCCGCAGACCGAGGAGGACCGAACGTGGCTGACGACCGTCGCTGGACCAGCAGCTCGACTGCGACTATTCACGCGAGCGCGGGCGAGCGACCCACCGATCGAGCGACCCCGAAAATCGCGTTGCCCTCTTTAATTGGTTTTTCCCTCCCTCCCCCGCGAGTAATATTTTATGTTCCCACCCTCAGCCCGACCCCCCCTTAGCCCTGTCGACGTCGCCGAGTCGCGGAACTCGTGTCCGTCATCGTCCCTCCGACAATAGGCTTGTCCGTCAGGTCGGAGGGAAACAGCGGGTTCCGCGGCGTCGAGGCGAGGCCGTCGATACGATCGCGCCACGGCCGTTTTGACAGCCGTGGGCGCCGCCATCTTTTATCGAGCCTCGGTCTCGCGAGGCAGACAGCGTGGCGCCATCGGTGCGCGATCTCGCGAGGCCGGCGCTCGATATTCGATCGAACGACGGCCGACTACAAC
This sequence comes from Hyposoter dolosus, assembly GCA_963921915.1. Lineage (NCBI taxonomy): Eukaryota > Metazoa > Arthropoda > Insecta > Hymenoptera > Ichneumonidae > Hyposoter > Hyposoter dolosus. Next base: position 1,153,214 of record OY998140.1, read on the forward strand.
GCTGCAGCCTGATTGGCTGCTGGCGCTGCCGGGCCTCGAAAAGCCTCGAACCAGCCGCTATCACGCGGCCGGGAGCTCGAGGAGAGCCCGGAGCGCCACACTTCCGCTTTGGAGACGACGAGGCACAGAGCCACACACAGTTTTTCTCCCTTTTTCGAGTTTTGTGACCCGATCATCACGATAAGAATCTTTAACGACGACCCGGCTTCCCGAAGGACCACTCTCAGGACAGTTTGGATTAGTTTTGGCACCGCATTCTCGCGTTTTATTCGATAAAACCGAGAAGACAAGTAAGTCCTTCGATTCTTGCCGGGCGTGCGACGCCATTATCCCCTCGTGCTTTCCCAAATTCCCGATCAAGTTTCGTTTGCTTTCTCGAACATTTCGTTCGAGAAAGAGTTTATTTCGTCGGTCAGTCGACGCGACGAGTGTTGTGCCTCGAGTCGTTTCCCCGTCCACCCCCGCGAAGTCACTTTGCCCTTTTTTTCTCGCCATCCCCCGTTGTTTCGCGCCCACCCCGTCTTTGGATTTTTCTTCGCGTTTTCGAGCCCCGTCATTACAATTTTTGTCAATTCCCCTCGTCGATCGCCCACCTCGTGTTCCCTTTTTCAATTAGTGAGTCCCGTTATCGGATTTGTGTGCGTGGATCGAGCGAGGCTCTGTTTCGTTCGGTCAATCGGGTTTCGCCGGCCGAACTCGATTCGAGTGTTCGCGTGGTTCGCTCCACCGCGTGGCTCGCTCGCCCGTTCCCCCTTTGGTGCGTACGTCACTGGTATAATAAGACGCCTGAGTTTCAGGGACCCGCGGTCCCTGCGTTTAAGACTTTTCTAGCTTCTCCCTGAGCCAGCCCGATTAATTATTTTGGGATTATTTTACAAATTAAATTCTTTCACATTGTTCTTTTCTTTTTCTTTTGACCATTTTGGAATAAATTTTGTACCGGTTGCTGGACCGAATAAACCAGCTGGCGCCCTTCTTTTCTTTGTATTCTTCACCCGCAATAAATCACGGATTGTTTTATTATTTTTATAATTCTTCGTACGATTTATTTTTCCCATTCTTGTCCATTTTCTCTTGCGCTTGTGTCGAGCCCGTCACAAATTTTTGGCGCCCAACGTGGGGCCTGAAAAAAAAACAATTAGTTATTAACTTTTCCCCTTTTTCTTGCGATACCCTTCACCAACAAACAAAAAAACTTCCGATTAAACAAATTCAGCCATTTATTTTGATTTTTCGACTTTTTCGACTTGATTTTTCGATTTTCGCTGCCCCTTTGCCTAGCGTGCGAAATAGTGCTCACCAGTGACCCCCTCCCCCTACCGCGTTCGACGATCGCACAACGCTCGGCGCGAGACTGCCGAGCGCTAGCTCCATTGTTTTGGTGACCTTGAGTTCCCCTACCTCGTTTCCCTTGTGTTTTTCAACACCTTGCTGACTTGGTAAATATTATTTCGAGTCTAGAATATTATTTCGTCAGATTTAGTAGGATTTTCGTGTGCTCGTCGAGTATTGCGTGATTACGCTACTCGACGAAAATATTACCCTCCCCCCCCCTCATCAGCAATAACCCCCTGCCTGGCATTCACCCTGAAAAATCCCCGAAGGATATTATTGCCCTCCCAATTCGATCAAAAACAATTTTCGTCAATTTCCTGACGATTGAGAATCCCCTTTGATCAATTATTCGAGTTCTCCCCTCGTATTTACCATTTATTTTCGTTAGCTTCGTGATGATAAATTCTCCCCTTTATTTTTGAATCTTCAATTCTGTTCCCTTTTCTCATTTTTACTGTTTTAAATTCCCCTTTTAAAAACAGATCAATCTAGTCAATTCCCGGGAGTAACAACCCCTTTTGGGTAAAATTACCAAACAAGTTCTATTTAGTTTACTAAGCTTTTGCCTTTTTCTCTTTTTTCTTTTTTCTTGTTTCCCCCTTTTTTCGCGATGTATCCCCCGGTCGACGTTCCGGTTTCGACCGTAACGGTCACAACCCCGGCCTGTACCGCCCCGATAACGACCACAACAGCGACGAGTAGTGGTCTAGGTCATACGCCGTATCGACCGTCAGCCAATGGCCCTTCAATAACGGCCCTGACTCTTGACATAGAGGGCCTTAGAAATTTTTCGGACATACTTTTTCGTGGCGATCGAGCAGGGATAAGCCTGGAGGGATCGATCGATCAAGTTAAGGATCGGCTTCTGAGACACGAGATTCGGACTCGTTACCCCTACATCCCCATCCATTGGCGCGAGGATAGTGACAGTCGAGTCGGTCTTCCGTACACTCTGGCACATGCGTTGGAAGTTCCAGATGTCGCTGAAGTTTTGTGGCCTCCGCCAATGCCAACACCAGCCCCGCCCATACGGTCTTCGTCTTCCCCTCCTCCGGTTCCGTCGCCCCGAAATCGACGGTCACAGGCCACCCATCCGTTTACGCCTCCCCCAAGAGACCAACCTCCCTCTGATCCAGACTTTAGTCTGGAAGAACCTCCCGAAAATTTACACGAACCCCTGGTCCCCCTTCCCGGACGAACCCCTGGTCCTACCGTGACATTCGCCCTTCCCCCTTCCCCCGAAATGAATAGACGCTCTCTCCCCTCTCTCCCCTTATCCCATCGGCCCCGATTACTGATCCCCGACGTCCCTGAACCCCATTTTGACGACCCGAGGGACTTCACGAGAACGTACACAGTTCCTATCTCCCGGCCCCAACACAACAGCACCCGTTTGCCCCCTCTTCCTCCCCCAGCTCCCAGACGCAGCTTACCCGCTACCCTTCCCACTACAACCCACAGCCCATCTCAGAATGAATTCTCTTCCTCGCGAATGGGAAGAGACAACCGGTTTGCCAATCACTGGCAGAGATACGGCCCTAAATTCGCGGGTAAACGTGAGGAGGACGCGGAGGAATTCCTCCAAGAACTCCACGAATACGCAGTTGGCCAGGACTTGTCAGAGGACGAGTTATTGCGCGCGTTGCCCGAGGCGTTCACAGGTGCTGCGCGTCTCTGGCATCGCGTTGAAAAGTCCAGCTGGAATGATTACGAGGGTTTCGTATTTCATTTCCGGGAACAATTTGGACACGGCGACTTACAGGATCGCCTGAGGCACGAGGTGGAGCTTCGTACTCAGGGACCTGGCGAACCCGTCGCCGAATTTTTGGTGAAGATCAGAGCCCTCTTCGACCAGTTCAGCCCGCCCCTTTCCCTCGAAACCCAATTGGACATTTGCTATCGCAATTTGCACCCCGATTTGTCCGCCCACATCAGACGAGACGAGATACACAATTACCTCGACCTCAAAAGGATGTGCCGTCGCAGAGAGGAGCTCGTGGACCGAGCCAAGGCGTATCGCCCTCCTCCGAGCGCACGCCAGTCGTCCTTCCCCTCAAGTGCATACAAGCCAGCCGACAAAGCCACGCCAGGCAAAGTCGCGGCTTTGCAGACCCCGACAGACGCCAAGGCGTCCCCAGAAAATCAGTACCCCCCCCAACAAGCCCCGACCCGGAAAAATCCTCAACCCCAACCCCGCACACCTCAAAAACCCAGCTACGCTGCAGTAGCCGGTGCGGAGAAACCTTTCCGCCCGCAACCCTTTCCCGTGATCCCTCCCCTTTCCGAAGTTGCCCCGAAAACAAATCCCCAACAGACTCGGCCCCCTTGCTACAATTGTCGCCTCCCTGGCCATTTCTGGCGGGAATGCGTCAAACCGATCGGAAGGTTCTGCAGAATCTGCGGCTACCCGGACGTGGTAGTCCAGACGTGCCCGCGCTGTGCAAGAGGACAGGCGGGAAACGGCCAGACGGGGGGATAGTAAAGTTCTCGCCCCCCCAGAGGCCAAACCCCGAGTTGCCCACAACCCATTCCAAGTTCGAGCAACCAGCCCAGGACCCTTTCGAGAACAGGAACCCCGAAAAGAAATCCCCAGAATCCTCGACACTTCCCAACTTATCGGAAAACCCCGTAGAATCCCCCCTTCCTGAGAAAAGTAACCCCGAACCCCGTGAGATTTTCGTTTCCCGACCCGAACCCAGTGAGGACCCCGCCTCGCAAGAGGAATTTCGATTCTCCCCGCAGTTCCCGGATCAACCTGACCCCGTACGTCGAGCTATCAGTCTCCCGTACAAGGACGACTCCGGAAATGAGCTGACGTTGAGTTTCCCCGACCTTGAAACCCTTAAATCGTTCCTTAGTAAACGACCCCCGAAGGACCCCCTTTGGCTTCCCGAATCCCTCAAGACCCCCGGTCTGTCAGAGAAATCCCCAGAAATCCCCCTTGAGGCTCCTTCGCAAGGAGAGAAATCCCTGGTCCCCCCGAAACCCCCGAAAGACCCCAGCCCAGTACCCCGAGTTCGTAAAATTCCCCCCAAGGACAATTTTCGAAACGTTTTGCAATTAAGTGGCCCCAATTCCGACACCCTCGACCTCTTCCTTAGTACAGAACCCAAAAAACCCCTACCTAATGACGAGCAGCAGCCCGGATGTTCTAAATATCCGAGCCACCCGCCACCCGAATCCCCCAATCCCCTTTCCCCGTGTGAACCAGCTACCTTCACCCCAGGCTCCCCAGAAACATGTCCTCGGAATCCCCTTCAGCTCCAAGAAATTTCCTCGTCGGATCCCGCTACGCTGGCGGATATGCTCGCTGCTATCCAACGACGTAACGTCGATAACCGACATTTTCTGTGGTTAAAAGTCGAGGACCGACTGTGTCGTGCCTTGGTGGACGGTGGCTCATGTCGAACGTACCTAGACCAAGGCCTGGCAGCGATACTCATGCCCTATCTGTCCCCCACCGACGATGGTGTATTAGTCCCCGGGAATAACGTACTTCCCGTGTTTGGCGAGCTGTACCTCACGTACGAGATAGGAGGACGTACAGCCCGTCTTCGTACCCAGTTAGCCTCGCTAGGATACGATTGTATCCTAGGGATCGACTTCCTTCGCGCACTCGACCTCCGTGTCGACTATGGTAGCGACACGTGGCGAGTTGGACACGGTCCCGTCCATTCGTTTAGCCCCGAAGACATCGAGGCCCACCCCATCAGAGCTTATCCCCCCTGCGCCGGTCTGGCAATCGCCACGTACACGGCTGCCCAGAAAATAACCGCCCTCTTGGACGAATTAATCCCCCCTAAGACTTCGACCCTCCTCCGTGTGACCCACTTAGCTGAGCACCACATCGATGTGCAAGGACACCCCCCAATTCGACAAAAGCCCCGAACAATCTCTCCGTACATGCTGAAGATCGCCCAGAAAGAAGTCGACCAGATGTACGAGGAAGGAGTTATTGAGAAGGCCGACAGCCCCTGGCTCAGTAACCCCGTGATCGTTACCAAAGCGAACGGA
>OY998140.1:1158762-1178799 GCA_963921915.1 Hyposoter dolosus
AAAAAAGGATAAAGAATGGTGACAACGTCACAATTTATAAAATGAATAATTAATTATTGATTAATTAATGAGATTTAATTAATCAAGAGACGCGGCAGCGGCTCGACGCCAAGTATTAAAAAGGAAGCGTAGCGCGAGAGCTGCCGTACTCTTATATACAGTAAAATGGGCGTTTTATGACGTCACAGCAACTTTAAATCGTTCTCACAGGAGAACGGGTTGAGGGGAAAATCTCATATTAGACTCGAATTTTCTATGATTTTTTATCTTTCGAATGGTCCTTGGTAGAACAGAATAAGTTCAACCAATCCAGAGAAATCTGATATTGAAGATTTTGGACGCGAGGTTTGGGATGTTTCCGCTTCTTGGAGTCAGAAAGGCGTAAGTTGTCTGCGCAGGCGCTTGGACATACGCCCTTACGCGTCTGGTGGACATTTTCGGCCCGTGACGTCACGCGCTCCGCTGAACGCGGTATCCCCACTCTTCACGTGCCACTGAGCGAGAGAGACAGACTATACGGGCCTCTCTTTCCGTATGGTTTTCATTGTCTAGGTACCATGGTTTTCCATGCCTCGGTCGACGGCTCCATAGTTTTCACTCTAGAGAGTGAAAACTATGGAGGACCTAGAGGTCGACGACTCCATCGTTTTCGTTGTCCAGGTATATTTCCCCATGGTTTTCGATGTCTAGGTATATTACTCCATGATTTTCGTTGTCTATGTATTTTTCTCCATGGTTTTCGTTGTCGAGGTATATTTCTCTATGGTTTTCGATGTCTAGGTATAGTTCTCCATGGTTTTCGTTGTCTATGTACATTTTTCCATGGTTTTCATTGTCTAGGTATATTTCTCCATAGTTTTCGCTCTCTAGGGCGACGACTCCATCGTTTTCGTTGTCCAGGTATATTTCTCCATGGTTTTGGATGTCTAGGTATAGTTCTCCATGGTTTTCGTTGTCTAGGTCCACGGCTCCATGGTTTTTTTTGTCTAGGTATATTTCTCCATGGTGTTCGTTATCTAGGTATACTTCTGCATAGTTTTCGATGTCGAGGTATATTTCTCCATGGTTTTTCATGTCCAGGTCCACAGCTCCATGGTTTTTGTTGTCTAGGTATATTTCTCCATGATTTTCGATGTCTAGGTTCATTTCCCCATGGTTTTCGTTGTCTAGGTCGACGACTCCATCGTTTTCGTTGTTCAGGTATATTTCTCCGTGGTTTTCGATGTCCAGGTCGACGGCTCCATGGTTTTCGATGTCTAGGTCCACGGCTCCATGGTTTTCTTTGTCTAGGTATATTCCCCTATGGTTTTCGATGTCTAGGTATATTTCTGCATATTTTCCGATGTCCAGGTATATTTCTCTATGATTTCCGATGTCAAGGTATATTTCTCCATGGTTTTCGTTGTCTATATATTTTTCTCCATGGTTTTCGTTGTCGAGGTATATTTCTCTATGGTTTTCGATGTCCAGGTATAGTTCTCCATGGTTTTCGCTGTCTATGTACATTTTTCCATGGTTTTCAATGTCTAGGTATATTTTTCCATAGTTTTCGCTCTCTAGGGCGACGACTCCATCGTTTTCGTTGTCCAGGTATATTTGTCCATGGTTTTTGATGTCTAGGTATAGTTCTCCATGGATTCCGTTGTCAATGTACATTTTTCCACGGTTTTCGTTGTCTAGGTTGTGACGTTGTCACTTCTTCCTTCTATCTTTTTTTGCCAGCGTCGAGCCGCAGCGGGAGTCGCCGGACCCCCGAAAGGGACCGGCTCTTTTTTCTTATTTTCTAGCTCCCGCAGACCGAGGAGGACCGAACGTGGCTGACGACCGTCGCTGGACCAGCATCCTGACTGCGATTATTCACGCGAGCGCGGGCGAGCGACCCACCGATCGAGCGACCCCGAAAATTGCGTTGCCCTCTGTAATTGGTCTTTCCCTCCCTCCCCCGCGTGTCATATTTTATGCCCCCCCCCCCCCCCCCCCCCCTTAGCCCTGTCGACATCGTCGAGTCGCGGAGCTCGTGTCCGTCATCGTCCCTCCGACAATAGGCTTGTCCGTCAGGTCGGAGGGAAACAGCGGGTTCCGCGGCGTCGAGGCGAGGCCGTCGGTACGATCGCGCCACGGCCGTTTTGACAGCCGTGGGCGCTGCCATCTTTTATCGAGCCTCGGTCTCGCGAGGCAGACAGCGTGGCGCCATCGGTGCGCGATCTCGCGAGGCCGGCGCTCGATATTCGATCGAACGACGGCCGACTACAACGCCGCAGCCTGATTGGCTGCTGGCGCTCCCGGGCCTCGAAAAGCCTCGAACCAGCCGCTATCACGCGGCCGGGAGCTCGAGGAGAGCCCGGAGCGTCTCTCTTCTTCCGCTTCGGACTCGACACGGTCAACATCGTGTCCCGTTTTTTTTGTGCCTTTTTCGAGTTAATCGTGTTCAATTTGCGATCAACAATATTTACGACGACCCGGCTTCCCGAAGGACCACTCTCTGAGCATTTTCTGGAATACGTCGGCATAGCATTCTCGTGTTTCTTCTCAAAACCGAGACAGCAAGTAAGTCCTTCGATTTTTGCCGGGCGTGCGACGCCATTTTCCCCTTGTCGTTTGACTCTTCCCAAACACCCAAATTTTCGTCATTTTCGTTAGCTTTCTCGAACTTTTCGTTCGAGAAAGATTTATTTCGTCGGTCGGTCGACGCGACGAGTGTTGTGCCATCGAGTTCGTTCCCCGTAAATTCCCCGTCAAGCCATTTTGCCCATTTTGTTTCGTCATTCCCTCCTGTAATTTTTCGAGTCATTATTTCGCGTTTTCGAGCCCCGTCATTACATTTTTTGTCAATCCCCCTCGTCGATCGCCCACCCCGTGTTCCCCTTTTCGATTAGTGAGTCCCGTTATTGGATTTTTGTGCGTGGATCGAACGAGACCTCGCTTCGTTCGGTCAATCGGGTTTCGCCGGCCGAACTCGATTCGAGTGTCCGCGTGGTTCGCTCCACCGCGTGGCTCGCTCGCTCGTTCCCCCTTTTTGTTCGTACGTCACTGGTATAATAAGACGCCTGAGTTTCAGGGACCCTCTGTCCCTGCGTTTAAGATTATCGTGATTCTTCCTGAGCCAGTTCCATTAATGTTGATTAATTAACGTAGTTCATTATTGTTTTCGTTTGACAATTTTGACCATTTTTGTAACGGTTGCTGGACCGAGTTAACCAGCTGGCGCCCCGAATTTTCCATTGTATAAGATCTGCTAAATAAATCCGAGACTTGTTTTTATTATTTTAATTCATTTTTCGCAGTGTTTATTTATTTTCTCCCTCAAAATTCTCTTGCGATTGTGTCGAACCCGTCACAAGGTATATTTCTCGATGATTTTCGATGTCCAGGTCGACGGCTCCATGGTTTTCGATGTCTAGGTCCACGGCTCCATGGTTTTTTTTGTCTAGGCATATTTCTCCATGGTTTTCGTTGTCTAGGTATATTTCTGCATAGTTTTCAATGTCGAGGTATATTTCTCCATGGTTTTTGATGTCTAGGTATAGTTCTCCATGGTTTTCGTTGTCAATGTACATTTTTTCATGCTTTTCGTTGTCTAGGTTGTGACGTTGTCACATTTTTCTTTGCCCTTTTTTTCTGCCAGCGTCGAGCCGCAGCGGGAGTCGCCGGACCCCCGAAAGGGACCGGCTCTTTTTTTTCTTATTTCCAGCTCCCACAGACTGAGGAGGACCGAACGTGGCTGACGACCGTCGCTGGACCAGCAGCTCGACTGCGACTATTCACGCGAGCGCGGGCGAGCGACCCACCGGTCGAGCGACCCCGAAAATCGCGTTGCCCTCTTTAATTGGTTTTTCCCTCCCTCCCCCGCGAGTAATATTTTATGTTCCCACCCTCAGCCCGACCCCCCCTTAGCCCTGTCGACGTCGCCGAGTCGCGGAACTCGTGTCCGTCATCGTCCCTCCGACAATAGGCTTGTCCGTCAGGTCGAAGGGAAACAGCGGGTTCCGCGGCGTCGAGGCGAGGCCGTCGGTACGATCGCGCCACGGCCGTTTTGACAGCCGTGGGCGCCGCCATCTTTTATCGAGCCTCGGTCTCGCGAGGCAGACAGCGTGGCGCCATCGGTGCGCGATCTCGCGAGGCCGGCGCTCGATATTCGACCGAACGACGGCCGACTACAACGCTGCAGCCTGATTGGCTGCTGGCGCTGCCGGGCCTCGAAAAGCCTCGAACCAGCCGCTATCACGCGGCCGGGAGCTCGAGGAGAGCCCGGAGCGCCACACTTCCGCTTTGGAGACGACGAGGCACAGAGCCACGTGCATTTTGCGCTCTCTTTTTCTGAGTTCCTTCCCTGTAATTTGGTGAAATATAAATTAACGACGACCCGGCTTCCCGAAGGACCACTCTCAGGACAGTTTCGAATAATTTTGGCACCGTACTCTCGGGTTTATTCGACACACCGAGGAGACAAGTAAGTCTTTCGATTCTTGCCGGGCGTGCGACGCCATTATCCCCTCGTGCCTTCCCAAATCCCCGATCAAGTTTTCGTTGCTTTCTCGAACTTTTCGTTCGAGAAAGAGTTTATTTCGTCGGTCAGTCGACGCGACGAGTGTTGTGCCTCGGGTCGGTTCCCCGTCCACCCCCGCGAAGTCACTTTGCCCCTTTTTTCTCGTCATTCCCCGTTGTTTCGCGCCCATTCCGTCTTTGGATTTTTCTCCGCGTTTTTGAGCCCCGTCATTACATTTTTTTGTCAATCCCCCTCGTCGATCGCCCACCTCGTGTTCCCTTTTTCAAGCAGTGAGTCCCGTTATCGGATTTTTGTGCGTGGATCGAGCGAGGCTCTGTTTCGTTCGGTCAATCGGGTTTCGCCGGCCGAACTCGATTCGAGTGTTCGCGTGGTTCGCTCCACCGCGTGGCTCGCTCGCCCGTTCCCCCTTGTGCGTACGTCACTGGTATAATAAGACGCCTGAGTTTCAGGGACTCGCGGTCCCTGCGTTTAAGACTTTTCTAGCTTCTCCCTGAGCCAGCCCGATTAAATATTTTGGATTATTTTACACATTAAATTCTTTCACATTGTTCTTTTCTTTTTCTTTTGACCATTTTGGAATAAATTTTGTACCGGTTGCTGGACCGAATCAACCAGCTGGCGCCCTTCTTTTCTTTGTATTCTTCACCCGCAATAAACCACGGATTGTTTTATTATTTTTATAATTCTTCGTACGATTTATTTTTCCCATTTTTGTCCATTTTCTCTTGCGCTTGTGTCGAGCCCGTCACAAATTTTTGGCGCCCAACGTGGGGCCTGAAAAAAACAATTAGTTATTAACTTTTCCCCTTTTTCTTGCGATACCCTTCACCAACAAACAAAAAAACTTCCGATTAAACAAATTCAGCCATTTATTTTGATTTTTCGACTTTTTCGACTTGATTTTTCGATTTTCGCTGCCCCTTTGCCTAGCGTGCGAAATAGTGCTCACCAGTGACCCCCTCCCCCTACCGCGTTCGACGATCGCACAACGCTCGGCGCGAGACTGCCGAGCGCTAGCTTCATTGTTTTGGTGACCCTGAGTTCCCCTACCCCGTTTCCCTTGTGTTTTTCAACACCTTGCTGACTTGGTAAATATTATTTCGAGTCTAGAATATTATTTCGTCAGATTTAGTAGGATTTTCGTGTGCTCGTCGAGTATTGCGTGATTACGCTACTCGACGAAAATATTACCCTCCCCCCCCCTCATCAGCAATAACCCCCTTGCCTGGCATTCACCCTGAAAAATCCCCGAAGGATATTATTGCCCTCCCAATTCGATCAAAAACAATTTTCGTCAATTTCCTGACGATTGAGAATCCCCTTTGATCAATTATTCGAGTTCTCCCCTCGTATTTACCATTTATTTTCGTTAGCTTCGTGATGATAAATTCTCCCCTTTATTTTTGAATCTTCAATTCTGTTCCCTTTTCTCATTTTTACTGTTTTAAATTCCCCTTTTAAAAACAGATCAATCTAGTCAATTCCCGGGAGTAACAACCCCTTTTGGGTAAAATTACCAAACAAGTTCTATTTAGTTTACTAAGCTTTTGCCTTTTTCTCTTTTTTCTTTTTTCTTGTTTCCCCCTTTTTTCGCGATGTATCCCCCGGTCGACGTTCCGGTTTCGACCGTAACGGTCACAACCCCGGCCTGTACCGCCCCGATAACGACCACAACAGCGACGAGTAGTGGTCTAGGTCATACGCCGTATCGACCGTCAGCCACTGGCCCTTCAATAACGGCCCTGACTCTTGACATAGAGGGCCTTAGAAATTTTTCGGACATACTTTTTCGTGGCGATCGAGCAGGGATAAGCCTGGAGGGATCGATCGATCAAGTTAAGGATCGGCTTCTGAGACACGAGATTCGGACTCGTTACCCCTACATCCCCATCCATTGGCGCGAGGATAGTGACAGTCGAGTCGGTCTTCCGTACACTCTGGCACATGCGTTGGAAGTTCCAGATGTCGCTGAAGTTTTATGGCCTCCGCCAATGCCAACCCCAGCCCCGCCCATACGGTCTTCGTCTTCCCCTCCTCCGGTTCCGTCGCCCCGAAATCGACGGTCACAGGCCACCCATCCGTTTACGCCTCCCCCAAGAGACCAACCTCCCTCTGATCCAGACTTTAGTCTGGAAGAACCTCCCGAAAATTTACACGAACCCCTGGTCCCCCTTCCCGGACGAACCCCTGGTCCTACCGTGACATTCGCCCTTCCCCCTTCCCCCGAAATGAATAGACGCTCTCTCCCCTCTCTCCCCTTATCCCATCGGCCCCGATTACTGATCCCCGACGTCCCTGAACCCCATTTTGACGACCCGAGGGACTTCACGAGAACGTACACAGTTCCTATCTCCCGGCCCCAACACAACAGCACCCGTTTGCCCCCTCTTCCTCCCCCAGCTCCCAGACGCAGCTTACCCGCTACCCTTCCCACTACAACCCACAGCCCATCTCAGAATGAATTCTCTTCCTCGCGAATGGGAAGAGACAACCGGTTTGCCAATCACTGGCAGAGATACGGCCCTAAATTCGCGGGTAAACGTGAGGAGGACGCGGAGGAATTCCTCCAAGAACTCCACGAATACGCCGTTGGCCAGGACTTGTCAGAGGACGAGTTATTGCGCGCGTTGCCCGAGGCGTTCACAGGTGCTGCGCGTCTCTGGCATCGCGTTGAAAAGTCCAGCTGGAATGATTACGAGGGTTTCGTATTTCATTTCCGGGAACAATTTGGACACGGCGACTTACAGGATCGCCTGAGGCACGAGGTGGAGCTTCGTACTCAGGGACCTGGCGAACCCGTCGCCGAATTTTTGGTGAAGATCAGAGCCCTCTTCGACCAGTTCAGCCCGCCCCTTTCCCTCGAAACCCAATTGGACATTTGCTATCGCAATTTGCACCCCGATTTGTCCGCCCACATCAGACGAGACGAGATACACAATTACCTCGACCTCAAAAGGATGTGCCGTCGCAGAGAGGAGCTCGTGGACCGAGCCAAGGCGTATCGCCCTCCTCCGAGCGCACGACAGTCGTCCTTCCCCTCCAGTGCGTACAAGCCAGCCGACAAAGCCACGCCAGGCAAAGTCGCGGCTTTGCAGACCCCGACAGACGCCAAGGCGTCCCCAGGAAATCAGTACCCCCCCCAACAAGCCCCGACCCGGAAAAATCCTCAACCCCAACCCCGCACACCTCAAAAACCCAGCTACGCTGCAGTAGCCGGTGCGGAGAAACCTTTCCGCCCGCAACCCTTTCCCGTGATCCCTCCCCTTTCCGAAGTTGCCCCGAAAACAAATCCCCAACAGACTCGGCCCCCTTGCTACAATTGTCGCCTCCCTGGCCATTTCTGGCGGGAATGCGTCAAACCGATCGGAAGGTTCTGCAGAATCTGCGGCTACCCGGACGTGGTAGTCCAGACGTGCCCGCGCTGTGCAAGAGGACAGGCGGGAAACGGCCAGACGGGGGGACAGTAAAGTTCTCGCCCCCCCAGAGGCCAAACCCCGAGTTGCCCACAACCCATTCCAAGTTCGAGCAACCAGCCCAGGACCCTTTCGAGAACAGGAACCCCGAAAAGAAATCCCCAGAATCCTCGACACTTCCCAACTTATCGGAAAACCCCGTAGAACCCCCCCTTCCTGAGAAAAGTAACCCCGAACCCCGTGAGATTTTCGTTTCCCGACCCGAACCCAGTGAGGACCCCGCCTCGCAAGAGGAATTTCGATTCTCCCCGCAGTTCCCGGACCAACCTGACCCCGTACGTCGAGCTATCAGTCTCCCGTACAAGGACGACTCCGGAAATGAGCTGACGTTGAGTTTCCCCGACCTTGAAACCCTTAAATCGTTCCTTAGTAAACGACCCCCGAAGGACCCCCTTTGGCTTCCCGAATCCCTTAAGACCCCCGGTCTGTCAGAGAAATCCCCAGAAATCCCCCTTGAGGCTCCTTCGCAAGGAGAGAAATCCCTGGTCCCCCCGAAACCCCCGAAAGACCCCAGCCCAGTACCCCGAGTTCGTAAAATTCCCTCCAAGGACAATTTTGGAAACGTTTTGCAATTAAGTGGCCCCAATTCCGACACCCTCGACCTCTTCCTTAGTACAGAACCCAAAAAACCCCTACCTAATGACGAGCAGCAGCCCGGATGTTCTAAATATCCGAGCCACCCGCCACCCGAATCCCCCAATCCCCTTTCCCCGTGTGAACCAGCTACCTTCACCCCAGGCTCCCCAGAAACATGTCCTCGGAATCCCCTTCAGCTCCAAGAAATTTCCTCGTCGGATCCCGCTACGCTGGCGGATATGCTCGCTGCCATCCAACGACGTAACGTCGATAACCGACACTTTCTGTGGTTAAAAGTCGAGGACCGACTGTGTCGTGCCTTGGTGGACGGTGGCTCATGTCGAACGTACCTAGACCAAGGCCTGGCAGCGATCCTCATGCCCTATCTGTCCCCCACCGACGATGGTGTATTAGTCCCCGGGAATAACGTACTTCCCGTGTTTGGCGAGCTGTACCTCACGTACGAGATAGGAGGACGTACAGCCCGTCTTCGTACCCAGTTAGCTTCGCTAGGATACGATTGTATCCTAGGGATCGACTTCCTTCGCGCACTCGACCTCCGTGTCGACTATGGTAGCGACACGTGGCGAGTTGGACACGGTCCCGTCCATTCGTTTAGCCCCGAAGACATCGAGGCCCACCCCATCAGGGCTTATCCCCCCTGCGCCGGTCTGGCAATCGCCACGTACACGGCTGCCCAGAAAATAACCGCCCTCTTAGACGAATTAATCCCCCCTAAGACTTCGACCCTCCTCCGTGTGACCCACTTAGCTGAGCACCACATCGATGTGCAAGGACACCCCCCAATCCGACAAAAGCCCCGAACAATCTCTCCGTACATGCTGAAGATCGCCCAGAAAGAAGTCGACCAGATGTACGAGGAAGGAGTTATTGAGAAGGCCGACAGCCCCTGGCTCAGTAACCCCGTGATCGTTACCAAAGCGAACGGAAAATATCGATTTTGCATCGACTTTCGAGATGTTAACCGTGTGACGCGGAAAGACGCGTATCCCCTCCCCAACATGGACCGTATCCTCGACGGACTGCGACGAGCCCGTTATATTTCGAAACTTGACTTGAGCCAGGCCTATTTCCAAATCCCCGTTGAGCCCGCAAGTCGACCCATAACTGCCTTCTCAGTCCCTGGACGCGGACTGTTTCAATTCAAACGAATGCCCTTTGGACTAACGAACGCCCCCGCGACCTTTCAGAGACTGATGGACAGACTAATCGACCCCGCGTGGGAACCCCACGTTTTTGCTTACTTGGACGACGTCATCATCGCGACGGAAACAGAGGACGAACACCTTGACTTTCTCCGACGCGTACTGACAGCTTTTAGAGACGCCAACATGGAAATCAACCGCCAGAAGAGCGAGTTCTTCTGCGCGGAAGTGACCTACCTTGGATATGTCATCGGCCCCGAAGGACTTAAAGTGGACCCCGAGAAAATAGCCCCTATCGTGAATTACCCTCCTCCCACCAACATTAAGCAAGTCCGACGATTCCTCGGAATGGTCGGATGGTATGCCCGATTTTTACCCGACATTTCCCGTGACAAAGCCCCTTTGACCCGATTAACGATGAAAGATGTTCCCTGGACGTGGGGACACACTGAACAACAAGCTTTTGAGAACCTCCGCGATTCCCTGACCCGAACTCCCATTCTGATTCGCCCCAACTTCGATAAGCCCTTCACCGTTCAGACCGACGCGAGCGACGGGGCCATCGGCGCCGTCTTAACCCAAGAGGTTGACGACGTCGAGCACCCGATCGTTTTCGCGAGTCGACTCTTGACGTCCCAGGAACGCAAATACACGGTCACCGAGCGTGAGTGTCTCGCGGTTCTCTGGGCCGTTAAGAAATTGCGACCTTACATCGAGGGCACGCACTTTACGGTGATTACGGACCACAGTAGCCTCACGTGGCTCCGAAGTATTCGAGACCCCGCAGGACGACTCGCCCGATGGGCACTCGCCATGCAAGCCCTAGACATGACCATCGTTCACCGTAAAGGAGCCCTTAACGTAGTCCCTGACGCCCTCTCCCGTATGTACGAGACGACTGAAGCAGCCCTGTGTGCGTTGGGGAACGCGATCGACTCGTGGTACGAGGACAAAAAGAAAAATATTCGAGAGTTCCCTTGGAAGTACCCCAATTGGAAAATAGTAGAAGACAAAATCTACTATCACCGTCCTCACCCCGTAATCGAATCAGCCCTCTCCGATTTAGACGCGTGGAAATTAGTACTCCCCTTAGAATCCCGACCTCGAGCCCTCAGTCAAGCCCACGACTGCCCCCAAGCAGGCCATCTTGGAGTCGACAAAACGTACCATCGACTCACTCAAGACTTCTTCTGGCCTGGTATTTTTCAGGACGTCGCAAGATACGTCGGACGTTGTCCGGCGTGTCAGCTCCATAAGGTTTCTCAAGGGCAACCGAGCGGCCTTATGCGAGAGCGCACGACTTCTGGTCCTTGGACAGTTGTCGCCGCCGACGTCATGGGCCCTTTCCCTCCCAGTAAGTCCCAGAATCGTTATGTGATCGTGTTCCAAGACTTGTTCACGAAATTTGTAGAGGCCAGAGCCGTTCGAGTTGCCACGGGACAGACAATAATGTCGGCATTCGAAAATCTGGTCTTGAATCGCTGGGGATGTCCGAAGTATTTGTTGACGGACAACGGAACGGAGTTCGTTAACAACTTCGTTACGAGTCAACTCCGACAGTTAGGAATTCACCAGACCACAGTCCCTCCGTACCATGCCCAAGCCAACCCCGTTGAACGAGTCAACCGAACAATCAAGACGATGATTTGCTCCTTCATCCCGCAAGACCAGCGAGATTGGGACAAACATCTTCCCGAGCTGTGCTTTGCGATTAACACAGCAGTCCAATCCTCCACGATGATGACCCCTGCCTTCTTGAATTTAGGAAGAAACCCTCGCCCCGCAAAAGCCCTTCGAGACGAAGATCCCAACCCTCAGCCCCTAGACCCCGGTGACCCTAGTCTGTGGACCGACCGCATGAAGCGGCTCCCACTGATTCACGATTGGGTCAATCGGAATTTGGAACAAGCCGCGAAGCGGCAGGCCCGTTATTATAACAAAAACCGCAAAGATACCCGTTACAGCGTAGGCGATCTGGTGATGAGGAAGCATCGAGTCCTCTCATCCGGAGTCCAGAACTTCGCTGCGAAGCTTGCCCCTCGGTTCAATGGCCCTTACAAGATTTTGAAAATCCTTTCCCCGGTCGTGTACGAGATCGAAGACCCAGACAGTCGCAAAAACCCCAAAGTCCACATTAAAGATCTCAAACCCTACAGACCCCCCGAAGAACCCAACGATGATGAGAACGATGAGGCGACCGAAGCTGCCGCCCCCCAACCCCCGTTACCCGATACCGTTGAAGTGGAACCGGAAAACTCCGCTCCACGTCGTGCAGGCCTGAGGTCAAGAAAACCCCCTTTAGTCACTGAGTAACTCCCCAGCCATTGAGAATATTAGCCCGGAATTAATCCTTTTGTTGTTTTGTGTTTTCTTTCAGAGTAATGAGTTTGATGTGGATGGCGAGGCGTAGGGTCGGGCGGCCGCCATATCGGCTTCCGCTCGGCACCGCGACGCCGTACGAATATGGCGTGTGGCGGACCTCGGGCCACATCACCGCTTTGGCCACCTTCCCTTTCCCCCCTCTTGAGCCCTTCCCCAGCCTTGGCCTGTTCCGAGGCGAAGACTGCCGCTGCGAGGAGTGTGACCCCCACGACCCGCAGCCGATGGCGCCCCCCCATTACAGGATGTACCTGCGCCCCGAATCCCCAGAAGGCCAAATCCATCCCCTTGACGCCACCATCCCAGAACCTCGCGCCCCGTCCCCAACCCCATCCGAATGCTCCCTTCCCTCTTCCCACTCCTCAGGTTCCTACTCCGACGAGTCGGCCTCGTCCGCGGAAACCGTGGTGCCTTCGGCGCCTTACCCGATGTTGCTGCGCCCCCGAGTGCAGGCGGAGCCCGCGCCCGGGCCGCTGCCGCATCTGACGCGGGTGCCGGAGGGGCTTCGGGCCGCGGACGGAGCCGCTCAACCCTCCTCCTCGTCCCAGCAGCCCCGTACATTTCCCCTGCCCCCCGATCCCAACACCACTCCCGTCGATTCCGCTCCCCAACCCCCCAGAACCCTACAATTCCCTTCCTCCATGCCCCTGCGCCCTATTCCCCGAGTCCTGCAACCCCATGACCACCCCTCCACTTCCCTTCGTACCCCCGCCGCCCCCAGTCCTGTCTCTCGCCCCGTACCTCCTCCCTTAATGCTCCAACACCCGTCGCCTTCCCGCACCCCTCACCCCCCTCCCTTAATACCCCGAAACCCAACACCCTCCCGTATCCCTCGGCCAGCCCCTGCTCCGATCCCACCCCTCATGCCACGCAACCAAACCCCGTCTCCCCCTCGCCCAAACCCGACACTTATCCCCCCCTTGATGTCCCTTCGAGTCCCTGTCCCGTCTTGTTTCCAACCTCCGGGACCCAGGGAGCCCTTCTGCTGGGGCTGCGATCGGCCCGGGCACGACACCGAAAGGTGCCGTTTCCGGATCGAGAACCGGCCTCGGCGGGGAGGACCCTCGGGCTCCCGGCGCTAATTGCCAGCCCCCTTTCAGCCCACCCTAGCGCCTAGCCCCGATGCCCGCCACAGGCCCCAAGAGGGCGAAATAGAAACAACGTAGAAACGGGCTTCGGAGTCCAAATCATCGAGTCAGTCAAGCATCGTAGAAATCTTCAAGACATTCAGAGGCTAGTGGTCCGGTGACCAAATACTCCATCTCTCATCTCATCGCAGTCTCAGCGGAGTGACGAGAGCCTCCAAGTTTTCGTTCAGTATTATTTTCGAGTCAATTACGTTTAAGTGTCGAAGGCAAAGGCCCTAGACGTCAGTCATTATTCTCTTTAGTTCCGTCTCTGTGATTTTGTAACGAAGAGACTGATAATGTTAAATCGCCGTACACCCCAGACCCCTCAGACCAGAATTGTTAGCCCCAGAGTCCCCGCCCAAAAACCATTGTTAGCCCTATTTTCTTTTCTATTGTTAATCCAAATAAGATCTGTTTTATTTTTGATACAAGTGCTACGAGCCAAAGAGCTTCGACTTCAGAGATTTTCTTTTTTTTCTTTTCTTTTTGATTAAAGTAAGGCAGTACAATGCACCAGTCTGCCAAGTTAATTTGTTGAATTTTTGTTCTTTCCTTTTCTTAAGACCCCTTTCAGTCATAATTCCCTTCCCATTTCTGGATCCTTAAGTCGCAACCCCGGTAATACTCGATTGACTGCAGATTGTGTGACGAGGCGTACGAGATGGTACTTTCGTCAAGCCGGGGGGAGTTGTGACGTTGTCACATTTTTCTTTGCCCTTTTTTTCTGCCAGCGTCGAGCCGCAGCGGGAGTCGCCGGACCCCCGAAAGGGACCGGCTCTTTTTTTTCTTATTTCCAGCTCCCACAGACTGAGGAGGACCGAACGTGGCTGACGACCGTCGCTGGACCAGCAGCTCGACTGCGACTATTCACGCGAGCGCGGGCGAGCGACCCACCGATCGAGCGACCCCGAAAATCGCGTTGCCCTCTTTAATTGGTTTTTCCCTCCCTCCCCCGCGAGTAATATTTTATGTTCCCACCCTCAGCCCGACCCCCCCTTAGCCCTGTCGACGTCGCCGAGTCGCGGAACTCGTGTCCGTCATCGTCCCTCCGACAATAGGCTTGTCCGTCAGGTCGGAGGGAAACAGCGGGTTCCGCGGCGTCGAGGCGAGGCCGTCGGTACGATCGCGCCACGGCCGTTTTGACAGCCGTGGGCGCCGCCATCTTTTATCGAGCCTCGGTCTCGCGAGGCAGACAGCGTGGCGCCATCGGTGCGCGATCTCGCGAGGCCGGCGCTCGATATTCGACCGAACGACGGCCGACTACAACGCTGCAGCCTGATTGGCTGCTGGCGCTGCCGGGCCTCGAAAAGCCTCGAACCAGCCGCTATCACGCGGCCGGGAGCTCGAGGAGAGCCCGGAGCGCCACACTTCCGCTTCGGACTCGATACGGCCAACATCGTATCCCGTTTCTGTGCCCTTTTTCTCTTGAGTTATCTTGCGTAAATTAGTGAGATTGAATTTGACGACGACCCGGCTTCCCGAAGGACCACTCTCTGGACAGTTTGGATTAGTTTTGGCACCGCATTCTCGCGTTTTATTCGATAAAACCGAGAAGACAAGTAAGTCCTTCGATTCTTGCCGGGCGTGCGACGCCATTATCCCCTCGTGCTTTCCCAGATTCCCGATCAAGTTTTCGTTTGCTTTCTCGAACATTTCGTTCGAGAAAGAGTTTATTTCGTCGGTCAGTCGACGCGACGAGTGTTGTGCCTCGAGTCGTTTCCCCGTCCACCCCCGCGAAGTCACTTTGCCCTTTTTTCTCGCCATCCCCCGTTGTTTCGCGCCCACCCCGTCTTTGGATTTTTCTTCGCGTTTTCGAGCCCCGTCCTTACAATTTTTGTCGATTCCCCTCGTCGATCACCCACCTCGTGTTCCCTTTTTCAAGCAGTGAGTCCCGTTATCGGATTTTTGTGCGTGGATCGAGCGAGGCTCTGTTTCGTTCGGTCAATCGGGTTTCGCCGGCCGAACTCGATTCGAGTGTTCGCGTGGTTCGCTCCACCGCGTGGCTCGCTCGCCCGTTCCCCCTTGTGCGTACGTCACTGGTATAATAAGACGCCTGAGTTTCAGGGACTCGCGGTCCCTGCGTTTAAGACTTTTCTAGCTTCTCCCTGAGCCAGCCCGATTAAATATTTTGGATTATTTTACACATTAAATTCTTTCACATTGTTCTTTTCTTTTTCTTTTGACCATTTTGGAATAAATTTTGTACCGGTTGCTGGACCGAATCAACCAGCTGGCGCCCTTCTTTTCTTTGTATTCTTCACCCGCAATAAACCACGGATTGTTTTATTATTTTTATAATTCTTCGTACGATTTATTTTTCCCATTTTTGTCCATTTTCTCTTGCGCTTGTGTCGAGCCCGTCACAAGGTATATTTCTCGATGGTTTTCGATGTCCAGGTCGACGGCTCCATGGTTTTCGATGTCTAGGTCCACGGCTCCATGGTTTTTTTTGTCTAGGTATATTTCTCCATGGTTTTCGTTGTCTAGGTATATTTCTGCATCGTTTTCGATGTCGAGGTATATTTCTCCATGGTTTTTGATGTCTTGGTCCACGGCTCCATGGTTTTCGTTGTCTAGGTATGTTCCTCCATAATTTTCGATGTCTAGGTATTTTTCTGTATAGTTTCCGATTTCCAGGTATATTTCTCTATGGTTTCCGATGTCTAGGTATATTTCTCCATGGTTTTCGTGTCTATGTATTTTTCTCCATGGTTTTCGTTGTCGAGGTATATTTCTCTATGGTTTTCGATGTCCAGGTATACTTTTCCATGGTTTTCGCTGTCTATGTACATTTTTCTATGGTTTTCATTGTCTAGGTATATTTCTCCATAGTTTTCGCTTTCTAGGGCGACGACTCCATCGTTTTCGTTGTCCAGGTCGACGGCTCCATGGTTTTCGATGTCTAGGTCCACGGCTCCATGGTTTTCTTTGTTTGGGTTTGTTTGAGTTTGTTTGGGTTTGTTTGGGTTTGTTTGGGTTTGTTTGGGTTTGTTTGGGTTTGTTTGGGTTTGTTTGTTTGGGTTTGTTTGGGTTTGTTTGGGTTTGTTTGGGTTTGTTTGGGTTTGTTTGGGTTTGTTTGGGTTTGTTTGGGTTCGTTTGGGTTTGTTTGGGTTTGTTTGGGTTTGTTTGGGTTTGTTTGGGTTTGTTTGGGTTTGTTTGGGTTTGTTTGGGTTTGTTTGGGTTTGTTTGGGTTTGTTTGGGTTTGTTTGGGTTTGTTTGGGTTTGTTTGGGTTTGTTTGGGTTTGTTTGGGTTTGTTTGGGTTTGTTTGGGTTTGTTTGGGTTTGTTTGGGTTTGTTTGGGTTTGTTTGGGTTTGTTTGGGTTTGTTTGGGTTTGTTTGGGTTTGTTTGGGTTTGTTTGGGTTTGTTTGGGTTTGTTTGGGTTTGTTTGGGTTTGTTTGGGTTTGTTTGGGTTTGTTTGGGTTTGTTTGGGTTTGTTTGGGTTTGTTTGGGTTTGTTTGGGTTTGTTTGGGTTTGTTTGGGTTTGTTTGGGTTTGTTTGGGTTTGTTTGGGTTTGTTTGGGTTTGTTTGGGTTTGTTTGGGTTTGTTTGGGTTTGTTTGGGTTTGTTTGGGTTTGTTTGGGTTTGTTTGGGTTTGTTTGGGTTTGTTTGGGTTTGTTTGGGTTTGTTTGGGTTTGTTTGGGTTTGTTTGGGTTTGTTTGGGTTTGTTTGGGTTTGTTTGGGTTTGTTTGGGTTTGTTTGGGTTTGTTTGGGTTTGTTTGGGTTTGTTTGGGTTTGTTTGGGTTTGTTTGGGTTTGTTTGGGTTTGTTTGGGTTTGTTTGGGTTTGTTTGGGTTTGTTTGGGTTTGTTTGGGTTTGTTTGGGTTTGTTTGGGTTTGTTTGGGTTTGTTTGGGTTTGTTTGGGTTTGTTTGGGTTTGTTTGGGTTTGTTTGGGTTTGTTTGGGTTTGTTTGGGTTTGTTTGGGTTTGTTTGGGTTTGTTTGGGTTTGTTTGGGTTTGTTTGGGTTTGTTTGGGTTTGTTTGGGTTTGTTTGGGTTTGTTTGGGTTTGTTTGGGTTTGTTT
The DNA here is from genome assembly GCA_963921915.1 of Hyposoter dolosus. Classification (NCBI taxonomy): domain Eukaryota; kingdom Metazoa; phylum Arthropoda; class Insecta; order Hymenoptera; family Ichneumonidae; genus Hyposoter; species Hyposoter dolosus. The sequence continues at coordinate 1,176,012 of OY998140.1, forward strand.
GGGTTTGTTTGGGTTTGTTTGGGTTTGTTTGTTTGGGTTTGTTTGGGTTTGTTTGGGTTTGTTTGGGTTTGTTTGGGTTTGTTTGGGTTTGTTTGGGTTTGTTTGGGTTTGTTTGGGTTTGTTTGGGTTTGTTTGGGTTTGTTTGGGTTTGTTTGGGTTTGTTTGGGTTTGTTTGGGTTTGTTTGGGTTTGTTTGGGTTTGTTTGGGTTTGTTTGGGTTTGTTTGGGTTTGTTTGGGTTTGTTTGGGTTTGTTTGGGTTTGTTTGGGTTTGTTTGGGTTTGTTTGGGTTTGTTTGGGTTTGTTTGGGTTTGTTTGGGTTTGTTTGGGTTTGTTTGGGTTTGTTTGGGTTTGTTTGGGTTTGTTTGGGTTTGTTTGGGTTTGTTTGGGTTTGTTTGGGTTTGTTTGGGTTTGTTTGGGTTTGTTTGGGTTTGTTTGGGTTTGTTTGGGTTTGTTTGGGTTTGTTTGGGTTTGTTTGGGTTTGTTTGGGTTTGTTTGGGTTTGTTTGGGTTTGTTTGGGTTTGTTTGGGTTTGTTTGGGTTTGTTTGGGTTTGTTTGGGTTTGTTTGTTTGGGTTTGTTTGGGTTTGTTTGGGTTTGTTTGGGTTTGTTTGGGTTTGTTTGGGTTTGTTTGGGTTTGTTTGGGTTTGTTTGGGTTTGTTTGGGTTTGTTTGGGTTTGTTTGGGTTTGTTTGGGTTTGTTTGGGTTTGTTTGGGTTTGTTTGGGTTTGTTTGGGTTTGTTTGGGTTTGTTTGGGTTTGTTTGGGTTTGTTTGGGTTTGTTTGGGTTTGTTTGGGTTTGTTTGGGTTTGTTTGGGTTTGTTTGGGTTTGTTTGGGTTTGTTTGGGTTTGTTTGGGTTTGTTTGGGTTTGTTTGGGTTTGTTTGGGTTTGTTTGGGTTTGTTTGGGTTTGTTTGGGTTTGTTTGGGTTTGTTTGGGTTTGTTTGGGTTTGTTTGGGTTTGTTTGGGTTTGTTTGGGTTTGTTTGGGTTTGTTTGGGTTTGTTTGGGTTTGTTTGGGTTTGTTTGGGTTTGTTTGGGTTTGTTTGGGTTTGTTTGGGTTTGTTTGGGTTTGTTTGGGTTTGTTTGGGTTTGTTTGGGTTTGTTTGGGTTTGTTTGGGTTTGTTTGGGTTTGTTTGGGTTTGTTTGGGTTTGTTTGGGTTTGTTTGGGTTTGTTTGGGTTTGTTTGGGTTTGTTTGGGTTTGTTTGGGTTTGTTTGGGTTTGTTTGGGTTTGTTTGGGTTTGTTTGGGTTTGTTTGGGTTTGTTTGGGTTTGTTTGGGTTTGTTTGGGTTTGTTTGGGTTTGTTTGGGTTTGTTTGGGTTTGTTTGGGTTTGTTTGGGTTTGTTTGGGTTTGTTTGGGTTTGTTTGGGTTTGTTTGGGTTTGTTTGGGTTTGTTTGGGTTTGTTTGGGTTTGTTTGGGTTTGTTTGGGTTTGTTTGGGTTTGTTTGGGTTTGTTTGGGTTTGTTTGGGTTTGTTTGGGTTTGTTTGGGTTTGTTTGGGTTTGTTTGGGTTTGTTTGGGTTTGTTTGGGTTTGTTTGGGTTTGTTTGGGTTTGTTTGGGTTTGTTTGGGTTTGTTTGGGTTTGTTTGGGTTTGTTTGGGTTTGTTTGGGTTTGTTTGGGTTTGTTTGGGTTTGTTTGGGTTTGTTTGGGTTTGTTTGGGTTTGTTTGGGTTTGTTTGGGTTTGTTTGGGTTTGTTTGGGTTTGTTTGGGTTTGTTTGGGTTTGTTTGGGTTTGTTTGGGTTTGTTTGGGTTTGTTTGGGTTTGTTTGGGTTTGTTTGGGTTTGTTTGGGTTTGTTTGGGTTTGTTTGGGTTTGTTTGGGTTTGTTTGGGTTTGTTTGGGTTTGTTTGGGTTTGTTTGGGTTTGTTTGGGTTTGTTTGGGTTTGTTTGGGTTTGTTTGGGTTTGTTTGGGTTTGTTTGGGTTTGTTTGGGTTTGTTTGGGTTTGTTTGGGTTTGTTTGGGTTTGTTTGGGTTTGTTTGGGTTTGTTTGGGTTTGTTTGGGTTTGTTTGGGTTTGTTTGGGTTTGTTTGGGTTTGTTTGGGTTTGTTTGGGTTTGTTTGGGTTTGTTTGGGTTTGTTTGGGTTTGTTTGGGTTTGTTTGGGTTTGTTTGGGTTTGTTTGGGTTTGTTTGGGTTTGTTTGGGTTTGTTTGGGTTTGTTTGGGTTTGTTTGGGTTTGTTTGGGTTTGTTTGGGTTTGTTTGGGTTTGTTTGGGTTTGTTTGGGTTTGTTTGGGTTTGTTTGGGTTTGTTTGGGTTTGTTTGGGTTTGTTTGGGTTTGTTTGGGTTTGTTTGGGTTTGTTTGGGTTTGTTTGGGTTTGTTTGGGTTTGTTTGGGTTTGTTTGGGTTTGTTTGGGTTTGTTTGGGTTTGTTTGGGTTTGTTTGGGTTTGTTTGGGTTTGTTTGGGTTTGTTTGGGTTTGTTTGGGTTTGTTTGGGTTTGTTTGGGTTTGTTTGGGTTTGTTTGGGTTTGTTTGGGTTTGTTTGGGTTTGTTTGGGTTTGTTTGGGTTTGTTTGGGTTTGTTTGGGTTTGTTTGGGTTTGTTTGGGTTTGTTTGGGTTTGTTTGGGTTTGTTTGGGTTTGTTTGGGTTTGTTTGGGTTTGTTTGGGTTTGTTTGGGTTTGTTTGGGTTTGTTTGGGTTTGTTTGGGTTTGTTTGGGTTTGTTTGGGTTTGTTTGGGTTTGTTTGGGTTTGTTTGGGTTTGTTTGGGTTTGTTTGGGTTTGTTTGGGTTTGTTTGGGTTTGTTTGGGTTTGTTTGGGTTTGTTTGGGTTTGTTTGGGTTTGTTTGGGTTTGTTTGGGTTTGTTT